>CM067531.1:4262500-4305000 GCA_034509925.1 Hirudinaria manillensis | reverse complement strand
TGGGAAGGAGTTGAATGGCCAGTTGTTGATGAAGCACTTTATTGATCCTGTCGTGCAAAGTGACCACCTCCTTCTAATAAAGGGCGACACATTTTTTGCCGAGCACTGAGTCCTCGGAGTGTCTCGTCCGAGTCACCATCCATCCATCATTCATTCATTCATCCATTCATTCGTTCGTTCGTTCGTTCGTTCGTTCGTTCGTTCGTTCTCCTATCAAACAGATAAAGATCGTCATTTGTTGCAAAACCAATTAGATTGTTTTAGACGCTTGAATGAAGATCGTGTCCAGGATTTGTTTCAGTTTCCAATCAAAAACTCATCTTGACAATGCACAGGCCGGACAAATATCTGCTCAAAAAATAGACAAACAAACTTTTTTGTTCGTTCGGTGAAGTGTTGGTGAGCCATGTTTGTTTGTTTGTTTGTTTGTTTGTTGATCAGAAGATAAGGAGAGGCTCATTAGAACGTAACAAACACGAAGAAAAACATTTCTTTTCCAAGCTTGAAAAATCATCAAAAGAATAGAATCTGGCGCTCCCTGACCTCAAAGGAAGCTGCTGAAATGAAATCGAGTCCTGGATAAAAAAAAAAGAGGACTCGCCCCAATTACAGTGCATCCCTACCCAACCGATGCCGGGGTCGTTTAGGGGCGCATTTGAGGCTGTGAAGCGAAGCACAAATTGATTGAATGTCGATGCTAATCAGCTTCGCGTCGATGTTTTTCTTGCAGGTCCGCGGAGAGTGGAACTTGGGCCTTCATCTTTGCATCGCCTGGACAGGAAGTGACGTCATTTTATCGACCGCCTCCATCATGCATCTCTGCTCCATCGCGCTATATCGTTACCACGGCATTGCTCACCCGTTCAGAGGACACAAGCGCAGCAAAGTGTCCTACCTGATTGTACCCGCCTGGATGGTTTCCATCGCCCTGTCCATACCCTTCATCATTCAGGCCTTTCACGACCCTAGCAACGTGCTCGAAAGCTTCCAGGTCAAGAAGCAGAAGTTTCTGTGCGGCATCTACAACAGAACGTTCACCACTTATTCGTCTCTCGTCTCCTTCTTCATACCTCTCGTGGTCATGAGCACCGTCGACATCCTGTCGGTGCAGACGCTCAGACGTCAGGCCACGATGCCGAGGAGCGCAGTCTTTTCGTCCTCTCCCGAGAAAATTACTCTCGAGGAAAGCTTCAGGAACCCGCAGATCGAAGAGAACTTCGAAAGGAAACACTTTTTCGACCGAAGGCGAGAAATGCAAACGAGCGGATCGAAAAGAGTCGAGAATCTAGAAGAAAGCCGCTTCTCTTCAACTTCAGTTCGGCGTCCATTCGATGGAATCGATCGACAGCAGAAGAATCTCGAGGAGAAGAGATTCTGCTACGATTCCTTCACGAAGAGAACCGAAGATTCCCAGATAACGAAAGATGATTCCAGAGATAGGAAACGCCAAAACATGCACTCGGACTTCGTAGACGGGCGAGCGACGAATGCGCCGAAAGAGGACAAGGACTTCTCGGGGGAACTCAGAGAATCCACTCCTCTGTCGAGGCCGCGATCCAAGTCTCTGTTTTATCTGAGCATGCTGGCATCTGGAGGTTCTTTCAAAATCAACGGTCGAGAGAGAAGGGCCGAGAGAACCCTCATCTGGGTTTTCGCAGTCTTCATCATTCTCTGGCTGCCCTTCTTCTGTACGAATCTCATCTACGGAGTCTGCAGTTCCTGCAACGTTCCGACCGCTCTTTTCCAAACGTTCGTGTGGCTGGGTTACCTCTCTTCCGGCGTCAATCCGTGCATCTACACGCTCCTCAATCGGGATTTCAGGACGGCTTTTCACAGAATCCTGACGTGCAGACGACAGACATTTAGGCGGGAGATTATCATGAGACACTCCAGTGTCAGAACTGTCCGTAGAACTGAAGAATGCATTTCTCCGATTTATATTTCAGCTTATCGCAGACCGACTCCAAACTGAAGCCTCTGCTTGCTTTGAGTTCATTCGTAAGGCGCATTTGAAATTATTCTCGAAATTAAAAGTATATTTCTCTTTTTAAAAAAATTTGGTGAAAAACTCCATCAAAGACAAGAAATCTTAATTAAAGATTAAACAAGAAAAGACTTAAATTGGATTAAAAAATTAAGCCGCATATTTATAAACATTTAATGCTTTTGAAAATTACTTAAAATCTGTGGGAAAAAAATTGGAAAAGAGCCCCGCATAAAAAATTGTTTTAGTTTGGTTCTGCAAACGAACTAAGGTCTCAGTTTGTTGACGGAAGAGTTTAAAAAAAAAACGATGATGGAAGCCAAAGATGAAGGGATTTCTGGTGGAGGTGGTGGAACATTTCCAAGTATTTAACTTTTCCCGCTCAGCTGTTGATTCGCGGAGGTGTAGTCGGACATTTTCATCTGATCGATTCTTTGTCGTGAACTTCGCGAAGGTTTGAAATACGAGAAAGTTATTCTGCTCGCGCAGGCGCCAAGATTCTGCTGTAAATTGTGCTCGAAGGGATGCTAAAGAGATTTACGTTCAGAGGGACGAGACTTGCAGAACGAACTCCATTTCACATGAGTTGTCCTCACCTTCCTCCTCCTCATTTTCTTCGTCGTGACTTAAATGAAACCAACTTCCTGCTAACGATTTCCTGTCATTGTTAAAAATCTTTTGCATTTATTTCCAAGAATTCCTGTGTTCTTTTAATTTCTTTCCTGCTCGATTGACGAGTCTTCATCGATTAATTGAATTCAAATAACATTCAAAGCATCCATCCATCCATCCATCCATCCATCCATCCATCCATCCATCCATCCATCCATCCATCCATCCATCCATCCATCCATCCATCCATCCATCCATCCATCCATCCATCCATCCATCCATCCATCCATCCATCCATCCATCCATCCATCCATCCATCCATCCATCCATCCATCCATCCATCCATTGCAATAATTCATTATAACAAGTCCTCGTAATAATTCATTGCAACTATTCAATGCATCGGTTCAGTCTACAACCACAACGTAATTGCACCTCAAAACAAAAAAAAAAGTCCCACGAGTCCACCAAGCAAAAGACTTTGTTGACATCATCGATGGACATTTACACTCACAAGAGGATAATTCTTCTGACAAAAGGGTATTGGAATTTCAAGCAAGTTTATGTCGACCTGTTCGGAGGTGTATTGTGTTACAGGAGAATATTTTCATCCAATATCTGCAGTGTTTACGACCAGGCGAGCAATAAAACTAATTACAATTATAACAACGATAATCATCATGTTATATAATCATTATATTGATTAAAACTAATTGCAATTACAACAACAATAATTATTATATTATTTAATTATAACTATAATTATTTATAATTGTAACAACGATTATTATTATTATATAATTAATAAATAATAATAATAATTATAACAACGATTGGATTACGATTGGATCCGAAGCTCATTCCAAGTCCGTTTGGAATTGATGCTGTGATTGAAACAACAAGTGATTGAAACTTGATTGAAGCAATTTTTGAAACAAATGCGTTTCAAATTCATCCACCAATCTCAGGGGTGGACTGTGAAATCGAAAGTTTAAAATTGAACGAGGTTTTTGTTTTTGTTTTTATATTTTTTTTGTTTTTAAATAATTTCATTCATTTCCATAAGTTGGAAATTTATTTTTTTTTTCAGGACGAAAAATTATTTATTTTTGGATTTTTAAATTTCGGTGGAAAAATGAAGTTCCTTTGAATGGAAAAACATTTTTCAAAAGAATAATATGTGGTAAAACATTTTTTTAAATTTAGTATTATTATTATTATTATCAATTATTAGCATTGGTTAACATTAATTCAATAATCAATTTAAATAATTAATATTATATATAATAAATTAATTTATATTTGAATGTATAAATAAACCATTATCAATTTATATTTAAATATATAAAACAATTCATATTTATTTAAAATTACATTAACATATATCAAATGTCTTTAATTTATATAAATATTATAAGTTAAACATAGTTTCATGAACTACAAACCATAAATTTGTAATAATAATAATAATAACAATTATTATTATTATTATTATTATTATTATTATTATTATTATTATTATATTAATAATAGTAATAACAATAATAGTAATAATAATAATTATAATATTAATAATAACAATTTTAATAATAATCATAATTTCTAAATTAAGAATATATCACTACAATTACGTCCTTGTACGATGACGTCATTAATTCAAGAAGCTTAGAAAATCGAATCATCCTTCAATTCTTGGTGAAGTGAACCTAATTAAAATTAAATGAAATACTTTTTTAAATCCTTGACTTGAAAATAATAATAATAATGATATTAATAATAATAATAATAAATAATAATAACATAATAATGTTATTGATAAATGTTAATAAATAAAATATATAATATTATTAATTATAATTGCATTTTTAAACCCTTGACTTGAAAATAATAATAATAATGATAACATAATAATATTAATAAATAAAATATATAATATTATTTATTTTTTTCTAATATTTTATTTATCACATAAAATATTAATAAGAAATAATATTGGTACCATTTATCAATATTACCATTAATAATTACATATTAAATACATTATTAATTTAAATCAATTTATCAATTTTTTCATTTGTTGAACCTAAAGAATTATTTCCATTGATGTTTTATTTTCTTAATTTTGAAAAGAATTCAAGAATTGATTTCTTCGGAACTACTTTACAATTCATCTGGGCAGAGATTTCACAATGACTCCTCCTCATTGATTTTCACGAGAACACGCGGATGAATTTCACGTGGAATTTTGTAAAATTCGAAGAAAATGTCATTTTAAAATCCAATTTCGTTCGAGTCCGTGAGACAGTACAATCACAGATTCAAGTACAACGTACTAATTTTGTTTCCAAGTTTATTTAATAATAAAAAATTAATTATAATAATTGTTTTTCAGCCCTAAATTCTATATTTGTCTTCAATTCAATCGTTGTTGAACGAAAATTAAATTCTTTTCCTTTGTTTTTCAATTTTCCCCGAATAATTTTCAATTCACGGAACTCTTTGCAGGATGCATCAGGATGCATCAGGATGCATCAGGATGCATTAGGATGCACAATGCATCCTCATGACGAAGTGAGAAACACTTGAAACAATTTCTACAAATTCAATATCTGCCGTCGACGAATCTCACGCTGGAAAACAATAACGAATACAAATAATAATACAAACGAATACTTCATTTCAAGTGTCGTATCTAATTGTTGTTTTCTTATTTATTATACAGCTCATTTTGTACAACCTTCCAATCTTTCTTTCCGAAAAGTCAGACCCTCGTGTGCTTCTTGCGCAGTGTTGACTGCTTGTCTGGAAGTGAGCAGCAAGAATGGAGTTCGTGATTGGACGAGGAACTCTGAGTCGGAGGAGAAAGTTTGGCAAAACCGACCGTTTTGCTGGGGAGATATGTTTTCACGACCTCTGAAGATTTCAACGGCAACGTTGAAAACGTTCCGACGTTCGGAGGCGCGGCTTTTGTAGGGCCTTTGAGAGGAGCGTTTGGGAAGGAGTTCGACGAAAGATTGAGAGACGTCGTTGTGCAAGTCGACGCCAAAGGAGTCTGGAGAAGCGACACGGAAGTGGCCGGAAACGGATGGGAAGAGGTGGGCGAGTGGGGTGGAGAGGAAAGAATCGGAGGTGCGCAGTGGTGGAAACGGGAGTGAATGGCGGCGAAGTGTTGCTGAACCTCTTCCTGTTTGAACGTCGAGTTGCTGGCAGCCGACGATGAAATGGATTCGACCGGATGCGACTGGAACGACTTGCGACAACAAACGTCCCGTCGGGTCCTGCAGGTGATGGTCAGGAAGATGGCCAGGCACAAACAGCCCGACAGCGCTCTGAGGAGACAGTGACATTTGAGGAAAGCGATCGATTGACTCGACAGGGAATTCATCGTTGAAAGACAGAAGACGATCCAAGACACGATGAACAGGAAGTTCAAGGTCAGGTAACCAAAGACCTGAGATATAAACGGTAACCATAACCACTACAAATTAATAATAAAAGTCAATTTCATCAACATCGTCTTTTTATGCAGTCGTCTTTCAACGGGCATAACCATAAGTGGAGGCACGAAGTAGGATTTTAATATTAGAATTTATAATTAATATTAAATTTCATATTCATAATTAATTATATTTATAATTAAGCTGATTGAGATATGAAACTAAAAGATCTCCTCCCACCTCTGTTTTCCTGATGACGAATTTGGCGTTCAATTCAGGTTCAGGATTATAATTCTCATCCGGGTCAACAACCTTTCCAACCTCATTTCCTCCATATTTTGGTCTTTCGTAGGTGAACCTTACAGTTCAAAAAGAAAATATTTAATGTAAAATTTAAGTTTTAAATTGTAATAATTTACCGCTATATTTATTTAACAATGCGAACAGACAAACAAAGATTACAATTTAAAACTCAAAAGGATGGAATCAAAAATCTCTCGTTAACGGAAAACACTAAATCATAATATCTGATATGATATAATAGTGTGACATTATTATTTTTTCACACAATAAAAATTAATAAATTAAATAATAATAATAATAATAATAATAATAATAATATTACATCGAGATATGTTATCACCTGTAGCAAGGCATGCTTTTCCATGCCGATGCCACACACCAAACCGTGGATACGCAGAGGCAGAGGATCACTGGAATGAGGAGTGTTGTCCAAAGTGCAGGCCAATTCACCCCTTCGTTCCAACACCTTTATTGATACAATATACCAATCGTTTGATTTTAATGTGTTATTGCTGGTTAAATAAATTTCAGTTTAATATTTCATAATTTAATATTTTATAATCATTTGAGATTAATTTAAAAAAAAAGAGAACATTTAAGAAAATAAAAGCTGTCAAAGCTGAAAAATAGCAAAATTTCCACACAAACTTTGAGGAGTTCGGGACGAACCCGTAAATATTGAGGGTGGCCGATATAAGGAGTTGGATCAATGCCAATGCTTCAAAAAAGAAAAACAATCAAAAGATGAAACCAACCAACCGATCAATCAATCAAATAAAAGCAGCCTCGAAATCAATCATCGTTCAATAACCCCAGGAAACGAGAGACCGTCTTCCGATGTTATTCCTTTCGTTCATCAGAGATTTTGAGGACACCTGACCGTAGACGAATTGTGCAAGACAAGCGAACCAGGTGTGCGTCGAGGTCACGAAGAAGTTGCAGAAGATGGAAATCGGAGAGCAGAAGTTCTGCGTCCATTGTCTGAGCATCCTCTGGTTGTAAGTGAGAATCAATCCGGCGTCCATCATCACCATGGAGATGCACAGCTGCAACATTATCTGACCGTACTCCATGCGGTTGAAGCACCTGGCGAATGTCGGAAAAATATTTCACTCTTTTTTAAAAACACGTCTGCCATCTATCGAGCGTAAAATAATTATTCGTTCGCTCCTAGCGGTTTAAACACCTGGCGAATGTTTTGAAAATATTGCCGTTTCTTCTGAACACGCCTGGCATCTGGCGAACAAAAATAATTATTGATTGCTCAAGCGAACAAATCGAAACCTCGAAGTGGCAAAATGGACAGTGATGACGAGGTTGCAGGAGATGGAAATGATGAAGCACATGAGCGAAAATATCGTCATCATGACGTCACTTCTCACGTGATTTGTCAGGGCGATGCCCTCATCCTGTAAGCAGAATAAAGAAATTAATGAGAAGAAATAACGGACTGAGAAAATGAGAATAATTGGCTCTTACTCAAAGAATTAACCCCTCATTAACAGAAAAATGAAAAGAACAGGACACCGTGTTAATGATAATTTCAATGAAAGTAGTTATTAAAAAATCATTCGAAACGACTTTGAAGCCACTAACGTCGACAACTGCGAGGTAAAAAAATCCATTTGAACAACAGGAAATAGAGCCATCAAGGAGGGTTAAAGTTTCTACTCCATCTCCCGTCCACGTTCGAGCTTTCAGAAGGAAAAGCAATTATTTAAAATCAACAAAAAGTAATTTTTAATTTGCACAGAAAATTGGTCTTCATTAATTATCAGCTTTAGGTTAGTTTTCAGTAAAATTAACACGAAATATTACTCGAACTGTTCCACTGGGCACATCTAAAGTTCCGGGATGGCTGTTGGAAAGAATTAGAAAAATATTGGAATTAATTTTGGAAATTAATTTAAAATTTATGAAATTCCGAGCGAGAAAACATGGCCGGAATATATGGAATGATCGAGGCGATAAGACAACGCAGCCTGTTTGCATGGTGATTGAAAACCTACCTTAACCTTTACTAAACCATTCGCTTCCGAAGCATTAAAAAAACTTCTCTGCATTATTTCGGTAAATATTTTCTAATAAATATTTAATCAAGTACATTTGAATTAGAATATCGTGCAAACCAGTTCAGAGGATTACATTCATGCGTGAGGCCGTAATGGCAATAAACGTAATGAACATCGAGTTCCGAACCCAGCTTGCACCGCTCCGAGCACCATCGGAGAGCAGCGCTACATGAATGGTTAACATAAAGGCTTTTCTGATGCTATAAGCCCATGCCATGGGGCCATGTGTGTAAACTAATTTCATATTTTCAAGCCAATTATGGAATGATTTCGACTCATTTTCTTTTGCAAATAAAATTTCCATTCAGCGAATTTTCCAGATGAAATCATCAACATTTCTGTCTTTTCATTGCATTTCGATGTTCCTTCTAATGGGATCATCACGATTTCCTTATTATTTGCACCAACTCTCACGGGAAGGTTCAGAAAACATAGGTAAACATATTCATATTCTTTTTATGATGGATTCCCATTGGATTGTTAAGATATTAAACAAAAAAACATAAGAATTTTTAATCACCTGGTCGCTGTAAAAAGAAAAGTTGATGAGACAAGATGGTGAGGTTGCAAGTCCCTTGCCCTTCCTGGCCGACGATGCAGTTGACGAGGCCCACAAAACGGTGTCCCCGAGGAGTTTGGGTCGCCAATGGGCCGCTTGGAAAAGTTTCGACGTGGGGAAGATGACGACGACGATGCGTTCCGAAGTTTCGGAATCAAATGCGGCAAAAGAAAGATCCAATTTGTGGTTCTGTGACCATGGGAAGAAAATAAATTGCGATAAATTGAAAGTAATGTGGATAATAATAAAGCTAATGTTTAGATGTCCAGCGAAATGGTCAATTTAGTGTGCCTTGTTGCCTGATATCGTCTGGTGCATCGTTGATTACTTGAAACTAAAACACGGAACCTCATTATGCGACAACAGGCAACATCAACAACAACAACGACAACGACACAGGCACCACCACCACCAACAACAACAACAAGCACGTAACGATCCGGAACTTGGCAATACGGAGAATCTAGCGGATTGATCGAACGATGGAAAAGTGGTTGCGTAGGAGTTCCTCTTGATTTTATGGCAAAAAGGACACAAAATGCTCGACCTATTTTAACCGTCCGCCATGTTTTCCACCCATTAAATCAATATCACTTCCATCATTTCTGGACTTTTCCTGGCCTTGCTATTGGATGATTAGCGCCGATAATTGAAGCTAATTGAATATGGCTGGTTAGACACGAAACGACCAAACGTCGTTAGTCAAATATGGCTAATTAAACGTGATTAGTCTGTTTATCCGATTCAGCGAATCCGATTTTTTATTTTTTATTTTTTAATTCAAATCAAAAATCTGAAGTTGGACGAAGACGTGGTTGGTAATTTTGAAAATTTGTGTTTACCGAAGATTTTGGAAATCATTTGAATGTATTTAGACGTTTAATAATCTGGCGTTTATTATATTTTTTTAAATATTCGAGCGATATTAGCGACCGTTAATATTCAAAGCACACTCGAAACTGGCCATGAATGTTTTCTGAAACAATTCTTCGATGAATTTAATCTTTCAAAATGTTTCAAAAAGAGGGGACATTAAAAAGCATTAAAAGCCATTAAAAAGCGATCGATTTAGCAACAAAAAGAAAAAAGAAATCTCAGATTTTCAAAACGACCTGAAATTGTAGAAGTTCATGCTGTCCACGGTCCTGGTGGTGGTGGCTTCCGATGTAAACTTCCAAGTTGTTGAAAGCCGTCGAGAAGTTTCCATTCTTGAGACAATCACAGTTCAGGACGAATCTCTCCAAAACTTTCAGCAGACTTTGTACGTTAAATAGGTTGCTAATTATTATTTTTTTTAAACTTTCACTTCGAAAAAGAGAAAATGAGAAATAAAATAAATAAATAAATAAATAACTAAATGCATAAATATATAAATAAATAAATGAATAAATAAATTGATAAATAAATAAACAAATAAATAAATAAATGGATAAGTAGATAACAAAGCCTGAATATTAACTCATGGAATGACTCACTGCGATGTCAGGTTGACCTTGAGATTCTCTGACCTTTGGAGGATTGTATCAATTGTTCTCAACATCAGAATGCCCACCTAAACATGGCCGAACTCGGTTCTTATTTTTACGATTATTTGTCGATTTTCTTTTTTTTTTAAGAGATATTTAAGAGTGCAAATAATTAATAATTGTTTTTATTTTGCAAATAATTATGAAATAATTATTCACGTCAACGTTCAGACGTTGAAATGATTTTGAATTTTAGACATTTTAAACATTTTAATTTAAAATTTTAGGGAATAATTTTCTATTTATAAACTTCGAAGCTCCTCCCACAACCTCTTGGCTGGAATAAGTGATTTCCAGGACGTCACCGAGAAGTTCCATGACGTTCGACGTTGTGACGTCATCGAGTGAATCACGTGACGTGCACGGTAGGAGGGCTTCCAGGGCTTCTGAGGTTGTCTTTATCGCCTGTAGTACGTGAGGTCACCAGTGATGACGATGACGACGATGACGATGATGACGATGACGATGATGACGATGATGACGATGATGACGATGACGATGACGATGATGACGATGACGATGATGACGATGACGATGATGACGATGACAATGATGACGATGATGACGATGACGATGATGATGATGGTGACGATGACGACGATGATGATAAAGATAATAGTGATGACAACATATGCTGGCACATTAGGATGCCAATGAAAATCCAAGGCAAACATTGAAACAAGATTTTCTGACGACGTCAACGACCAGAAGTTGTTTTTCTTTCGTTTTTGAAACGTTTTTAGTGAACAATTGCAAGGAAATGAATTTTTAAAAAATTGCTGGAAACAAATTCAATGTTTATTTTTTAGATTTATTTACTTTTGTCGTTGAGTTGTTAAACATTTTTATTTGTTGAGTTTCTTCGATAAAAATTTTAATCGTGTTAATAATAATAATAATAAACGGCGGAGGCCTTGATTGTGAATAAACAAATAATAATAATAATAATAATAACAACAACAATAATAATAATAATAATAATAATAATAATAATAAAAATAAGATTGCGTTAATTATATTGCGTCTCTTCACAAATTTACATGGTAAATTGATTTCTGGAAACCTTGTGTGGCACCAACGTGGGTTGGGGTGCTGTGGAGTGAGGGAGTGGGAGACATTACATTTGTTTGGCGAATTGTCAGTCACTCAATGAGGGTTCCGAGGTCTCACCAATTTTTTTTCTGACGCTTTTCCAACGAATAATGAGTCAAATGGCCTAATGAGAAAACCATGGGACGCTTAATTGTCCCTCAGGTGGCTGCACGAATGAGTGGCGTTCACTTTTGTTCGTTTGTTTTTTTATATAAATTATGCCGATCTCGATGGTTTTGCTCTTCGACATCTTGTGTCCACAGCAATAGAAGTTGGTTTGTTATTTTCCATTCTATTTGTGCATAAATCGAGTACAGAAACTCGGTATGGTAGGTGTCCCGCGGACTTTAAACGGGCTGATGGAATGGTTGTGTCGTGTAAACTCTAAAGAAAAATCTTCTTGAAAAGCCTGTGGATTCGAAGCAAATTTGGTAGACCAGCCCGATGGTCAGTTAATGGCTGTCCGAGGTCTTACAGTCTTTGTTGTAATATTAAACTTTGTGATTACGATACCGTCACAGTCATATAAATCTTAAGTGTACTATGTCCAATTCATTTCGTATTAATGTAAATTATATTTTTACAAAATGTAATGTTTGCTTGCATTTTCTAAATCATTCTTCGGTTACCGTGGGAACAAATCTTGGCGTTGAAAAGAAATAATTTACGATTTAATTTTACATTTTTGCTTTACATGTTCGTTAAGCAGTAAACATACGTTAATTATTTATTATATTTAAATTATGCACATAAGTGCATGTGTTGCATTATTTTGCATTAAAGATTTTAAACTTATGAAATCTCATCTTAATGCAACCCACTCAAAACTGTCAATCGCAATATGACGATGACGACGACGACGACGATGATGCGACTGAAGTAATTGGTTCTTAATGTCAACAACTTCTTTTTATAAACAACTTTCGTGTCCACTTCCAGTGATTTTCCAGGTAATGTTGACATCACAATCATCACCACAAAGCAACAACAACAACAGCAATAGCAGCAGCAGCAGCAACAACAACAACGAATGAACACAACACCAATATGAACACTATTAATTCAGGCTTCAACGACATTTTTCACCGAGATTGAATCAAGCAAATTGAAGTGAAATTTTTTTTTGTTTCATCCGGCGGCAGAAGAAAACAAATAGGTGGATCAATCCGTCCGTCCATCCTTTCATCCGTCCATTCATTCATCCATCCATCCATCCATCCCATGGAACACGCGCACATGGTTACTTCTCTCGCGCGCGCAGAGATGCACACCTCATGACGTCATAAACAGCATGGAGCTACTTTAATCTAATTGCGCCTTTTATCCCACTCCATAAACCGGAGAAAAAAAACAAGATCTCACTCGGTTGCAACTGGACAAGTTCGGCTCCGTCCAAGTGGGTCTGTCGTCGTGATCCGCGCTGACGAAGCAGTCTCTGGTCGCAACCTGATCGGAGTTCCTCTGGCATTTGAGGCTCACCCTGGAGTTGACTGGGGTTGCGGGCCACCGGTAAAAGCCCCTCGAACGCAACGTTTCCTCGGCGGGGCACGTCACTGAAAACGTGGAAACGGAAAGGACGACTTAACAAGTCCTCATTCTAATGTTTCGAGTATCGGAGGCCATTAAAATTAATGGATCGACGAGAGAAGTCCGGAACAGACCTCTCTTTACGCTTCGCCGATTCGAACAGTTCCAGTTTAAGGAGGGGAAGAGGAGGAAGAAGAGGAGGATGACAACGTCATCTCCATCAATCGGGGATCAACTCTTCTCACGCGAGGCAACCGTGCAACGCATGCAACTTCCCGATTCGCAATGGCGAGCAGCAAAAGAACTAACGCGAAACGTTGACGATGCCGTCGTCGTCGGAGCGAACGCTAACGACCGTGGAGCACCGTTGACCGTGGCAGTTGCAGTCCACGACGCCCCGGTGGTCGTAGCAGATGCCGCCGGATTCGCACCGGACGCGATTGCACTGGATCAGCTCCACTTCGCAACGGAGACCTGAAATTGAAGAATGGCTCTTCTGGTCAATGGCGCATCGTATTATGAACGATGTGTACTTAATAGCATCGCATGCACATCGCTAATAATATATATTTATGGTGATGATGATGATGGTTACTGTTATTATTATTATTATTATTATTATTATTATTATTATTATTATTATTATTATTATTATTATTATTATTATTATTATTATTATTATTATTAACAATTCAATAGCATTGCATGCATGTTGTAAATAGCATTCCACAAATGACTTTAAAAATGACAACTTCCTTGAATATGTTTTGAAATTAATCTCTGATTAAATCGAGTCTTGAATTCGTGGAAATTACAGAGAGACATCTGTCGAGAGATGACAAGCAATTAATGAAGTAATAAAATGATGATATTAATATTCTTCTTGTTTTTACTATTATTATATTTATTCTTATTGTTGGTGCTGTTGTTGTTGTTGTTGTTATTGTTGTTGTTGGTGCTGCCGTTGTTGGTGTTGTTGTTATTGTTGCTGTTGTTGGTGTTGTTGTTGAAAACCTTCCTTTTCAGGGAAAGTCATCCTCACCCTCTCAGTGGCCTTGAAGTCCACCGGACAAATGCCACTCTAACGAACCGAATTATTATTATTATTATTGTTGCTGCTGCTGTTGTTGTTGTTGGTGTTGTTATTCATGTCATCATCATCATCATCAACACGACTACAGTCAAAAGTTGTCATCGGTAATTACTCGGCATCCCATTTGCTGAAACTTTTCGAGGAGGTCTTAAATCAAGCATGAGGACATCAGTGGAAGGCAAAAGCAGAGACTCTAATAAATTTCTCCTCCAATTCCTTCCTGGTCACGTGACACTACAACCTCATTAATCCTGCTTTTGGTCGAGGCCTGGAAATTAGACTCCACAATGAAATGCGATTAAATGATGCCGGCTCTGAAACTGGCACTTCCAGCTCCGTTTTGCGTCAGTCCGGGGATTAATAAGGAGCCGTCGAAGATGCCGAAGATGCTGGAAATGCCGGAAATGCTGGATATGCCGGGGAATGTTTATTGTCGGAACAATCAAGCTGTCATTCGTAATACATTTACCATGTATTAAGACTGTTTGTCTGTCGAGTTGCCGGCAGATGGCGCAGATATTAACAATCTTCGTATCGTCGTGGACGTCGTCGTCATCATCGTCGCGATGATGATGATGATAACGATCCTGTTGCGTTAAGGGTAGGACGGCACTTGAATTGAACGTCGAAGTTTGTGAAATTCTACGAAATTTTGATTTTGAAAGATTGGAAATAGAAATTTAGGAAGGACTTTGATCAATGAATTTGCCACTCGATGTCCGAGATTCGCATTCATCGCCAGGGAGACGTGAGTCGAAATCTTGCTCGCCTGAATTTGCTACGAGATTCTCTTACAAATACGAGTCACAGTCAGGGGTTAATGCCCTTCCTTCGTCGGCTCAGATTCTGTGAGGAATTAAAAGACATGGCCATCGTGTTTCATCGTCATTTAAGAGTTAATTAACATCTTCAGCTGACAACTTGAGTCTGATTGCCAGGGTCGCCTCTCGACTTTGACAATGACGTTTGTCCTCTTTGCATTTTGAGCGACTTAGGTTCCATTTGGTAAGGAAACGTTTTTCGAAAATATGGAAGCCAACAATGTTTTCAAATAACTTTAAAATTAATTTAAAAAAAAACAATTTACGTGAAGAAATATTTAAATAAAATTAATAATATATATATATATATAATTATTAATTATTAATTACATGGAAGAAATTAATAATAATTATTAAATAATTGTAAATTGTGACTAACAATTAAGCCACAATTAATTAAAAATCAAAGAACAAAATAAAAAAAATTAATTTTAATAAATGTCCAGAACAAGGCAAATACTTGACCAGCAAATCCATCCGGACAGTAACAAACGTCTCCTCCGATGTCGTTTGCACACGTTCCGTTGTTCAGGCAGATTTGGGGCTCCAGGCAGGGATTGTGTATTTCACAGTGCTGACCTTTGAACCCGACTTGACACAGACATTGGTACATTCCAGTCTGGGCTACCTGTAGTGGGACGACCGTCTATGAAGAGCAGGAAGGAACAGGTGATGAAGAAGAAATCTCGAACTATTCATGATGACGATGACTCGGTATCCATGACGACGGTATATGTTTATACTGCTGTGTTATAAGTGCGTCTGGCAGCGAATAAACATGACAGCGCTGCCCCCATTCTCATGATTCGAGGTAATGATTCACTCCCTCGGCGTTGAGAAGTTAACAAATGCCGACCGGTTAAGCATCCATTAAAGAGAGCTTTATAGCCCAAGGTTATGGTGCACGTTGGCCGTGCAAGTTGGAGTCAAAAGAGACGTGAAAATGCGAATGAGTTTCATCTTGAAATTCTACATTCGTTTCTGAACATTTCGTGACTGAAAGAATTCGTCGTTCCTTGTTCGCAGTCGCTTGGAAATTATTAGTAATATAAATTATTATTACCTACAAATAGGATCTAAATTGACCGATTCCCAAACTCAACTTTATTAAAGCTAAATAGTTTTTGACTTGTATTGAAATACTAAGCGATTTACCTAGGTATTAATAATATTTCCACTTTTCCATCGTCATAATCGTCTTCAATATTATTATTATTCTTGCGTTCTTTTGATTTTATTATTATATTATTTTTTCTCAAAAGAAATATTATTATGATCCAAGTCACACAATTCATGTAAACGACCTTTGAAGGTTGTTAAGGATCGCAAGCGCCCTGAAAATAAGCTCCCTACAAGTATTTTGCATCAGTTTATGACGACCCGAGCATTCAATTAACACCGGGCACAAATTTACCCCCGGGCAACTCACCACGCACTTCCCCCTGTGGCTGCAGGTGTCGTGCAAGAGGCAGGGGTTGAAACTCTGGCATTTCAGTCCAGAATAACCCTCCGAACAGTTGCACCTGAAGAAACCCGACTGATTCTTCACGCATTCCCCATCGTTATAGCATTTCTTGTCGCTGTCGTTGCACGGAATTTCCTCCTCACAGAAAGGTCCCTGATGTTCGGCGTCGCAGTGGCAGAAGTACTCCTTGGGCGAACTCTGACCCTGACCGGGCTGCTGGTGGGGCCTGACGGACAGGTACTTCGAGTGGTTTGGTTTAAAGGAGTTTGATGAGGGTTTGCAGACTCCTCCGTTGAGACAAGGTTTATTCAAGCAGGATTTCAGCTCCTCTTTGATTTCACAGACGTCTCCCGTGAATCCTTCGGTGCAGGTGCAGTTGTGCAGATGGACTGAAGGACTGCTCCCCGGTTCCAGTTCGACGCACGAACCTCCGTTAAGACAGGGACATCGAGGCTGGTCAGAGAGTTGAATGTCGTCCGGATCTGCGCACGATCCTTCCGTGCAGAGGCATTCGAAACTCCTCCAAGACTTGGCTTGGCACCGGGTTCCGGGAGGGCACGATCCGTTCTGACAGGGGCTGGGGTGTTGGCAGCGATCGCCAAAGAATTTGGAGGAACATCGACAGACTAATTGGCCATCTGCAGAACTTTCGCATTTTCCATCGTTTAAGCAGGGATTTGAAGGTTGACAGAGGTCGACCTGTTGACACCTGTTTCCATGGGGAGGCACTTCGCAGTGGCACGAGTGGCCCTCCTCTTCTACTCTTTTCGAGTGGAAATCGTTCGAAGTGCGAGTCTTTAACACTCTTTTGTCGTCGATTCTCGAACATCTTCCCGCACGTTGACAGGGATTTGGCAGACAGGGATCCGAATGTTGGCAAATGCGAGAGCTTTTCCAGTGACATCTGACAGATGACTTGGCGTCGGAACAAATTTCTCGGTTCTTGCAGAGATTGTCGAGACAATGATTCAATTCTTCGTTAAGCAATATCACCCTGCAACCTGTCGAAAGAACAACATTTTAGTCGGTCAGAACAGACAGCGGACGGACGTTTGTGTATAAAATATTGTCAATAAAAGCAGAAAAGAAGGTGAGACATTATAAATCATTGATCGCATCAAACGCCCGAAACGGAAATCCAGATTGTCGTTGCTTAAGCGGAAAAAATGGCGGGTCTTTTCAGAGTAAAGAAAGAAAAGCAGAGAAACTCAGGATCAGCGACCCACCCACGTGCCAAGAGACTTCTCCGGATCGACTTTCCACTTTCATTTTCGCAGCCTCTCGTTCATTCCGTCAAGTGAAAACATTTTCGGACGTGCGCAAATGGAATTTGCCAATTTTGCATAAATTAATTACACATTAATTATGTCTGTTCCCCTCTGCAAAGCAATCGAAAACCAAATCTTGCCGAACGAAATTTCTGAGTGGATACTTTGCTAAATGAAACGTTGGAATGAATTATTCATATACAATAATATAATGATAATATAAGTATTATATCACATAATATAGTAATCATATTGATATTTATTATTATTAATATTATTATTATTATCATTATCATTAAAATTATTTTTCCCCTTTTCCGTTAGACCGTTATTTATTGAAACAATTAAAAAAATCCCAACCGACCTTGGCTGGAGTTGTAGATTGCATTTTGATTGGCACAAGAAATTGACTCCCGTCCACAAGGGGGGTACTCGTGGCCACAAACGAAACCCACGCTTCTGCCCGCGGCCTGCCCTGCCACACCATGGGGCCACTCCTTCTGACTGGGGATGATACATGGAGATAAGTCCTGACATCTATTCGAGCAGATAATATTGAATATGATGGCTCAGGATAAGGCATAAATAATAGCCTAGAAATGTTTTATCGTGAGGGCGTTAATAATTTATTTTAATTTATGTTTGCCTCGCAATATAATATATTCTATTTATTTAAAAATCATTTTCGTAAATTGTAATGGAATAAATGAGCATTTATAATTAAGCGATAAATGCCAAGAGACACCAAAATAAGTTTCTGAATAAAATTTGCGAAGTCTTTTAAACCTTTGTTCGGCAATGCCATCGGAACAAAAGCAGCGACGTTTCTTTGTTTCTGCATCGTACGAGCACCTGCTTCCGTTTGGACACGGATCGGAAATGCCGAACCACGATGCTTCGCAGAACTTTCCAACGAGTACAGGGGGGCAACTGCACCTGCATCCATCGTCCCCCTCTGGCGGACACCATCCTTTCCAGAAACAAAGTTCCAATCCGACGCAGCCATTTCCGAGCTGACAGGAACGGCTTCTGGAAGATTCAGAACGGACGGAACTGCTGTTCGTCACGGTGAGGTTGCAAATGAAAGTCAAAAGCCGGGGATTTCCGAGCGAGGAATCCGTCGATTCTACGAAGCAGAGTTTTGATCCGCAAACGTGAAGCTTCAACGAGTTTCCACTGACGAGGCAAAGAACTGAAGAAGTCATCTTCGGTCGTTCAAATCCACTTCTTGTGTCCTCCTTAACAAGTCCGTGACCCTTCAAAGCGACTTTTTCCGACTTTTTCTGGCGAGAAATGATTTCTAATGAGCTGGAAACTTCGTCTGCAAAGGGTTGGAATGCGTGTTTACAATCGAAGAAAGACAATTTAATGTTATCTTGTGGCTCCACTTCGTTGGATTTTAAACTGAGAGGCATTTGAAACATCCTCAACTGGTAGAAAAAAATTGGTTTCATTGGTAGCATTAAATTACATCCATCGGTCTCGTCCAATAAGTGCCTTATTTAATGTTTATACCTTTTAAAGCCAACAACACAAACAACACAAATCTCCATCACAACCTCTGATCATCATCATCGCTATCACCACAACCGCGGCATCATCATCGTCGTCGCCATCGTCGTCGGCGTAGTCATCATCTTTTGTATTTATTTATGGCCCTACTGGAAAATAGGAAAAAGCAGGCTGTTAACTCGGATGAGCACAAATGAGGTTTGATAATTACGCCAATTTTTGTAATCAACGTTTAACGCTACAAGTATCCTTTTAGTGTTCATTCCCTCCTTCCTTGTTATGATTATTATTATTTATTATTATTATTGTAAAATATCAGCATTTATTATTATTATTGGAATGTTTTTTATGACGTGGCAATGTGAATTAATAATGACGTCAATAAATAAATAAATCCGAAAACCCAAGCATTCCTCAACGATGCGACACTAACAAATCATCGTTCTATGAGTGATGCTGGATAGATGGATGGATGGATGTATGAATGGACAAAGGAATGGATTGGTACATGGGTGGATGGGTTGATGAATGGATAGATAGATAGATAGAGTGAGAGATGAATGGATACTGGATAAAGGGATGAGACTGATAGGGGAAGGGTGGAGAGGTGAATGAATGGGTGAATGGATGGATGCCCGGTGAATGGATGGAAGGGTGAACGGATGGAATGAAGAAAGGATATTGCACGGGTCTCAACCTCCGAATGAAATGCCCACCAGGAAATATTATCTGAACACGTATCGTGGCCAAATTATTCTCGTGCTTTATTTGCGATTCTAAAAATCCAAGCAACTTCATGTTTACATTAACATTTGATGTTCCTGGTTATGATCGTCTTTAAGCGTTTTAATGAGCTGATCAATAAATACATTTATTTTAAATAAATACATCAATAAATGCATTTATTTTCTTAGCAGGGGCATTAACTAACATAATAACTATTATTTTATAATAATATGTTATTTATCGTTATTATTATTTACTATTATTTTCCATAATATCATTACAAACACTGACATTAACATGTGACACAATATATGCTGTATATTTAATATTAAATGCGTTATATTTACTTTTTTTTGAGAAATTAAGATCCAATAATTTCATAAATTAACATTTACGAAAATGTCACCAACGTCCATTTATAAACATTTCCATGGAAATTCCAATTCATTGTTTATCGATATTTTGTGAACAGATTCTTGTTGTCTGACTTAACGATATGGGCGGTCATAAATTATGATAATCATGAAGTCTAGTCATTAACATAATGCATTAAAATACGCCCGACTTTTGAAAATGGACAAAGAAGACGTCAAAAAAGCAGTGAACGTACAACACGATCCAAATGCACCCCGTGTCCATCAATTTCCACTTCCCTTCATTGGACGACATAAAAAAAAATTATTTCATAATAAATTTAAATTATTCGAAATATTTATTATCTAGGATATCTCCGGCCATCTTGGTTGATTGAAACGTTGATCTGTGACTCATCTATGCCCTTAAAATCGTCTGCTTCGTCGGGTATAGCCATGCCTCGATTATTGTTGGAATAAAAATAATAATTCCAATAATTTCCATAAATGAATTTCCATAAATAAATATTTTTAAAATATATTTTCCATAGGTCGACGAAAATCATAATTTATTTCCTTCCGTGATTTATGAACGTCACGCAAGTTAAGTGGACAAAACGTGGTAAGACATGACGTGGGCGTCCGAAGGCAAACCGTTATCATTTATTCGTAAATATCTGATAAATTCGATAATGTAAATATTTATGCGATAAACAAACTTATTATATTTATTCAATTAATCAATTTAATATATTCGTAAATGCCACTTTAATGTCGTGTTATAATGTTATTAATAGTGACTGATCATTTCAGACTGTTCATACATCTTCATTCATTCATTCATCTTCATTCATTCATACATCTTCTCCAGCCAAAGGATTGCCATCAATCTCGTCTGCTCCTCCATCAAATCTTTCCTTCCAAGCAGGAAGACTTGAAAGTTTCTCATCGATGGAATGAAAAGGTTTCTATTTTGAGCTACAAAATGCATTTCCATATCCATCCGTCCGTCCGTCCGTGCGTGCGCCTCTCGATGTCCAATCGGATGCGTCTCTATTAATAGATATGTTAATTCATTAACATTAGCATATTAATTACTCCGAGGTAATGTATTCACGATCCGTGGGTGATGAGGAGGCATGCGATGGGGCTGGACACCGTCACACGTGAAGTAGGGAAGAGAAAATCATCTTAATGGTCGATTTATTTGCTTCCCCAAATAGAAAAGCAATCGAGTCGTGCTGTATATAAAGGCTGTTGTATATGAGGGCTGCATATAAGGCTGTCCAATGTCTTCAGAGGAACGAACGAAGCGTGAAAAATATTCTCAGGGAGCCATATTCATCTTCAACTCCTCTTAAACCCGGAAAACACGTTTTGGTGACAGCGGTTTCTTGAAATCGCTCAACGTCATCATCATCGTCATCGTCGTCGTCGTCGTAGAAAGTCATAGTCATCATGACCAGATAAGCAAAGTTATTATTATTTATGTTATTTATTGTAAATCTAATTATAAAATATAGTATTAACAATAATAATAATATGATAGTAATAATAATAATATAAGATAATATAATATATTGTAATGTTTATTGAAAGTTGTCAGATGGCTTGGAAGATGCACGATGCTTCAAATGTCTAAGTCTTGAAATCTGCTGTTCTCTAATTCTCGCTCTGGTTTCCGAGATAAGTCCCGAACAGACATCTATTCCCATTTTCATTTTTACTCTAGGAATAGGATCCAATCTTCCAACAATCTCATGGCTGCAAATCCCAGATCCATTTGCTTTGCCATCTTCTGGGATTTCTGTTTCCCCCCTTTTACTTCTGCGTCCCGCAAGTTTCAGCCGCGGAACATCGCCATTTCTATGCACGCTCTCCTGCTCCACGATGTCGCCAGATCCCAGACTCTCCTCAGGATCACCTGCTCCATTTTCCTTGCTAGGCACTCTCCCGAAATCCCGAGCACTTCCTTCTGTTATTTCCAATGGAGCCGAAACATCCGCTGGTAAATCCATGGGCTGTTCTGTAGACTCTACTTGTTCCACCATCAAATCCGTGCGCTCCACCGGCAACTCCACGTGACTCATCAGTAACTCCTCGGGCTGCACCAACAACTCCATATGATCCACCGGCAATCCCACAGGCTCCTCCGAAAGTTCCACTTGCTCCACTAAAACCTCCGTGAGCTCTCTGGGCCCTGCTGACGACTCGACCTGATCTGGTAACTCTATGGGCGCCAACGTCGAGTTCTCTAAGTCTGCCATCACGCACAGAGCTTCTGGAGACACGCACGCACTGTGGTTGGATGTGCCTTCTAATGACTCCATCCCAATGCTGCCAGAAACGGTACTTGGAACATCAGAACTCTTCTCAGTAGAGTTTCCACCAGAAACCAAAGAGGCATCCTGACGCGGAATCGCTGTGTTTTCCAAATTGCCCCTAATAGTCCTCCTAGAGTTCTCTACAAACTTTCTCCGCCACTTACTATATTCGGACTCGAATTCAAAAGAACCCACAGGACTCTTCTCGGTAGAGTTTTCACCCGAAACCAGCGAGACATCCTGACATGGAATCGCTGTGTTTTCCAAATCGCCCCTAATAGTCCTCCTAGAGTTCTCTACAAACTTTCTCCGCCACTTACTATATTCGGACTCGAATTCAAAAGAACCAACAGGACTCTTCTCGGTAGAGTTTTCACCCGAAACCAGCGAGACATCCTGACATGGAATCGCTGTGTTTTTCAAATCGCCCCTAATACTCCTCCTCAACTCATCTACGGACTTTTTCATAAAATCAAGAAATTCTTCCATTTTTTTTATGGGATGGATTCTCGAATTCGTATTCCTCTGGGTCATGGCCATTCTCTGTCAGCCATGTCCCAAGTCGCTCTCGTATCTCAGCTTTCGTGCCTTTCCAATCCAGGCCACGATCTCTCAATTCTTGTCTCAATCGAGGCACGTACAATTCATCCAAGTACTTCGGCATCCTTCACTTTTCAATTAAACAAGCTTCTACCTTAGTTACTTTTGGACACCCTTTAACTCTAAATCCAACTCCTGACACCAATGTAATAACCCGGGGTCCTCAAACTAATTATAGAAGGTCAGGTTTATTGAAAGTTGTCAGATGGCTTGGAAGATGCACGATGCTTCAAATGTCTAAGTCTTGAAATCTGCTGTTCTCTAATTCTCGCTCTGGTTTCCGAGATAAATCCATTTGTCAAGGTTCCTAACCAAAGAGTCTGAATAGCACCAATTAATTCTCAAATTATATTGCCACTAAATTTAATTAATTATTAAATTAATTAATCGGCAATATAATTTTAATTATTCTTCAATTTATTGGATCTAGGGATCCAACAATATGATATATCATAATAACCACTCACCTTTAACCACAAGCCATCGTCATCGTCATCGTGAGCATTAAAAGCAAACCAAGGAGGATTTAATTCAATTTCAGGGCTTAAAACACCTGGGCACATCTTATTAGAGATGCATTTATTCTCGGCCGAGAGTACGCCATTGGAGGAGATGATTGAGTGGTTGATGTTAATTGGTTGATGCTAATCAGTTTACACTCAGTACCTGATGCTGATTGGTTAATGTTAATTGATATTCGTTTGTAATTAGTGCTTAATGGAGTGGCAACCTATCAGAAGCTGCTTAGACTGGAACGAGGCGTGTCATGACAGGAAGGATAACAAAATATTTCGTTGAACTCAGAAATTGAAAAGCAATGGATTTTTATTTCAATTTGATTTCTCTCGGGTTGTCCTCAGATGGACTGAAGGAAGTCAGTGAATGACATTCAATCGAATTCAGAGGGTGGATTTTTCCTCGTTAAATCTTTACAGAGGACACGAAAGGAGATTACACTTGAGTGCATTCATCTTTTCGAATGTCAACTCCCTCTTATAAACCTCACCTGGAATCCAGGTTTTGAAATCGTTGATGATTTTCTTCCTCTTCGTCTTCCTCCTCTTCCTGGCCGCAGTTTTACGATGTTGACGATGTTGAGTTTGCAATGTATACAATGTCCGAGTTGATCATCATCAATATGGAGGCCTGAGTCATCTCTTGATTGAGTGCTGTCGCTTTCACCGTCTCCGAGGATGCCAGGACCACAATCATCATCATCATCGCCGCCGCCACCACCACAACC
Source organism: Hirudinaria manillensis (assembly GCA_034509925.1). NCBI lineage: Eukaryota > Metazoa > Annelida > Clitellata > Hirudinida > Hirudinidae > Hirudinaria > Hirudinaria manillensis. Next base: position 4,280,483 of record CM067531.1, on the reverse strand, counting down.
ACCACCACTACCATCATCATCATCATCATGGCCATCAAAACTGTGGGCACGAATTCTCAACGACGTCTACCACCCCACCTTATGGCTCCATCTTGGAATAAACTGGAACGATTCCACCTCCCGTTCTCTGCTCCTCCGTTGTAATGACTCCACATCCACTTTCAATAGGAAATATTTACGCTCCATTTACGACTCTGCTTGCTAGTTCGAATCTATCGTTGGAAAGTAGAAAGTTCAAAGTTCAGAGAACGACGATGACGTCGTAGGTGTTCGGACACAATGGAGTCGTCGTCGATGGATTCAGAAGTGTAAAGTTACAACGGGGTTCGAAGAGAGAACTTAACTTGAACCGCGGGATAACGGGATTATGCAAATCCTCTCCGGGCTCTTGTCGGCCGGTACTCGGCCACTAATCGGACGCATTTTGCTTTTGATTGCTTCCAGATAATCCCGCGCAGTTCCATTCTCACGTTTTTTCCTCTTGCCTCCAGATGGCAGGAATTGAAGGAAATTTCTAAGATCCGACTGCGACATGACGAGGCTAAAATACGAGCAAATGTTCAGATTGGAATTTACACCGGTTCCACGAGCAGCTTCCCTCACCGGGGAGAGAAGATCGAGTTTGTGCTGGAAGATGGAATTCACGAATTTACAGCCTGAAAACAAATAAAATCTCCTGGAACTTTTAAAGGGGGACTCTCGTGCCAATGTTTGGCCGAAAATCGTGTCATTTGCGCCGGCGAATGCGGCCCGGCATTTTATCGCGAGGCCATCTTTTGCGAGCGCCTGGCTTCAATCAATGTTATTACGTCGCAAGCCGTTCTCTCAACTTGTTGTTGTTGTTGTTGTTGTTTTTGCTGCTGATTTTGTCGTCGTTGTTGTTTTATCGGACGAGGAAATTATTGATGAGCAATCCCTCTTACTTTGTGGCCTTGAACTCGATTGTAACGTTGATACTAACGAGGACCACGCGTGACTCGACTGTGACACCGCACGTCCTGCCATGGAGCATAAGTTTTGATTTTCACTGCCTACATTTCCAACGGCAAAACACGGAACGGCGACAAATGTTTTCAAAGAAGTTTTGTTATCGGGCTCGTGTTTTATGACATTCTGCGACCTGAATGCCTACTTGCCTCTGCAATCCGCTTACATTCGCTTGCATATCTTCCTCTAATTATCCCAACTCTTTATGCCTTTTCCTCTCCAAGTTGTGGTCGATGTTGTCGTCGTCGTTGTTGTTGCCGTTGTCGTTGCTGCTGCGGTTGTTGTTGTTGTTGTTTGCTCTTCGAAGGACAACAGCCTTCCAATTTTAGCAAACGGTCTCTCGATGGGAATTGACGGAGATTCACTCATGCGTGACGACGATGTTCCTTCATAGGGACTTTGATCAGAAATGGCAAATTATTCGCCTCAATAGAGCGTGTCGAGGCAATTCTAAAGAAAATTAACTAAATATTTTCCCGGCCACTCGTTCAATTGACGGCCATTTTGGCTCCTCAGAAAGTAAAGATGGAAAATATTGCAGCAACTCGAACAAATTCAGATCGTAACGATATGTTTTCCTTTTTCTTTTTGTGGGGTCGGTGGGTGGATGAGTGGGTGGATGGGTGGGTGGATGGGGAGAGAGGATGGGGGAGAATTTATGGAGGACTTTCTCTTTAGAAGCAATCATGGTCTGCAGAAACAGGAGGAAGATTTCCTGCCACAAACAAAAAGTGAAACATCGCCTGGAAATCCTTGCGATGTTCATTCCTCGATTACACTTTTGGACGTGTTTTTTGCAAAAAATGAATTCTCCACGCTCTTCGCTTAATTAATAAATAATTAATAAAATAAAGAATAAAAATAAATAAATAATTAATTAAATAAATAAAGAGAGATCAGAAATCTAAGCAAATCGTCTGCCATTTCGAAATGACGTTTGAAGGACAATATATCATTTCAGGCGGGAACCATGAAGTGATCTGTTCTTGAGAATAACACCATCAATAATGTCTTGCATTGTTTCCAAACGTACCACGTGGGCGTTTATTAAATGTTTAAAATGTTTAATTATTAAATTATTTTATTAAATACTTTGTTGATTTTATGATCAATTTACATTGACTGTGAAAACAAGTTTGTTGGCCTTAAACCTACAGTTAGGTTGGTTGGCATTCACATGACTTAAAAAATTATTCATTACCTTAAAAATAATAATAATAATAATAACGTCAAGCTAAAGCTGTATCATGTCATTGTACATCCAAGAAGGTTACCATTTAAAAGAGAATTAAATTGAATAAACAAAAAAAAACATTAAAAAATATTTTAAAAAATAATATAAAATAAAAAGTAGGAAGATTGTGTTTCAACGATGATGCTTCATATCTGATGGACGTTGAATTTCATGGCTCGTAATGCGCTGTCATTTACAGAGTTGTCACCCTGACCTCCAGAGTTCAAGACCCTGTTTGTCTTACATTTGGGGCGCTAGGGTTTCGATGCCCTCACATCCATTTATTCATCCGTCCGTCCGTCCATCCATGAATCTATCTGTTCATCCATCCATCCGTGCGTCCGTCCATCCTCCCATTCGCCCATCCGTCCATCCATCCAGCCAACCAATCGTCCGTTTGTTCGTCTGTCCATCCATCCATGCCACTAAACATCGGACTATGGTTGTTTGATTGTTTTCCCCAAGGATTGCAACATTTAAAGATTAATTTTACTTGTTCGTTTACTTAAACAGAATTTCATTTAATAATTTTTAATGAATAAAGCATTTCATCTTGATTTCATATTGAGCATTTTTTAAAATTGTTATGTAATTATGAGATATTACGAGTGAATTTCAACTTTTAATGCTTTTCATAATTCATGTTTACTGACCTTTAGGAATTATAAAAAAAGACGTTATGACAGTGATGATGATGATGCTGATGGTGATGATGATGATGATGATGAGGCGGACGATGACAGCATGACCGCAAGAATTGCCACGTGATGAGCATTCTGATGTCTATTATGAAAACGATGAGGTTGTTATGAAATTTCATTCCAACCGGGTTCAATTCAAGCAGTCAATCAGAATTGAACAACTTTAAACAACTTACAATCCTTTACGAACGAACCTGACTCACATGATGTCACGTCATGTCACGTGATTTCATGTCATGAGCGTCAAATCGAATGCAATCAATCAAATTTAATCATGCTCCTCCATAGCATTTAATTTACACTTGCTCATTTTATTCATTCATTCATTCATTCATTCATTCATTCATTCATTCATTCATTCATTCATTCATTCATTCATTCATTCATTCATTCATTCATTCATTCATTCATTCATTCATTCATTCATTCATTCATTCATTCATTCATTCATTCATTCATTCATTCATTCATTCATTCATTCATTCATTCATTCATTCATTCATTCATTCATTCATTCATTCATTCATTCATTCATTCATTCATTCATTCATTCATTCATTCATTCATTCATTCATTCATTCATTCATTCATTCATTCATTCATTCATTCATTCATTCATTCATTCATTCATTCATTCATTCATTCATTCATTCATTCATTCATTCATTCATTCATTCATTCATTCATTCATTCATTCATTCATTCATTCATTCATTCATTCATTCATTCATTCATTCATTCATTCACTCGTTCGTGCATTCATTCATTCATTCTTTCATTGATTCATTCATTCATTCTTCATTCATTCATTCATTCATTCATTCATTCATTCATTCATTCATTCATTCATTCATTCATTCATACATTCATTCATTCATTCATTCATTCATTCATTCATTCATTCATTCATTCATTCATTCATTCATTCATTCATTCATTCATTCATTCATTCATTCATTCATTCATTCATTCATTCATTCATTCATTCATTCATTCATTCATTCATTCATTCATTCATTCATTCATTCATTCATCATTCATTCATTCATTCATTCATTCATTCATTCATTCATTCATTCATTCATTCATTCATTCATTCATTCATTCATTCATTCATTCATTCATTCATTCATTCATTCATTCTTTCATTCATTCATTCATTCATTCATTCATTCATTCATTCATTCATTCATTCATTCATTCATTCATTCATTCATTCATTCATTCATTCATTCATTCATTCATTCATTCATTCATTCATTCATTCACTCATTCATTCATTGTATTCTTATTTCAATCATTCACCTTAACATTTTCTTTGAAGAACTAAAAAATGGTATTATATATATATATAATTACATATAATTTATTTATTTGTTAATATATAATTTATAAATTTATTTATTTGTAACATTTAATTTAAAAAAACTAAAAGCCCTTCCCTTCAGAGTTTTCAAGTTTCACTGCACGCCATCATCAAAAGCAAAATAAAAATTTCTTCAATTGATTTTCAAAATTTAAAACCATGTTCCACGAACGGAAGAATTAAAAATTAAATATGAAATTTAATTATTAACTTCAACATTAATTTCCGTATTTTAAGAGATTAAATATTTTAATTAATTAATTAATTACCTCGATCAAAGTTCAAAGGTCACCTCCAAGACCCACAAGTGGTCAGGGACAGTGATGCTTGTGACGCTTCCTAAATGAGCTTATTATTAACTGTCAACAATATCATCGCCGTCGTCGTCATCATCACCAACACCATTATCGTTCTTATTATTATTATTATTATTGTTATTATTATTATTATTATTGTTATTATTATTATTATTATTGTTATTATTGTTATTATTATTATTATTATTATTATTATTATTATTATTATTATTAATCTTTGATTCTTACTATTAATCATCTTTAACAGGATGGATTAAATTTCAATCGAAACGCCATTTTAAATGTTTTCCTATCTAAAACGAAAGACGAGGAATCATTGCAAGTTATTTATGGAAACTTCTGTCTGAAAAAAAATCAATTAGCAGGAAAATATCAAGAAAATATCAGGAAAATATGATTAAATCCAGGGAAAAAAGACACAAAGTTTTCTCAGGTGCAGCGTAAGAAAGATTTTTAAAAATCGAAGTTGACAGCTCGGGGAAAATTCTCCAAGCAAAGGTGATTGAATATGATGCTAATTGAACGCATCCAGCAATTAATTGAATATATTTTCCATTAAAAGGTCCTAAATCCATCCCGAGAAAGTAATTAAACAAGTGTTTTCTACTAATTCCACGTCATAATCTCCATAAATAAATGCTGGAACGTTTCTTTGGGGAAGATGTTGTTTTAAAAATTCAAGAAAAACGAAGAGAAACGATGGATTGAATAAAATAAAAAGAAAAAATGAACGAAAAAACCCCAAAGTGGGTGATAACTCAGGACAGCATAAACACATAAACTTTCATTTTCGAACGATGAATTTCCTGTCCCACGGAACCAATGGAGGTTTCGCTCGGAAGGGCATCTTTTGGATGTAATGTCTACACTTTCGTCATACGGAATCGTTATTAAAACCTACTACGTTCAATATACGTACGCCGTCACTTCTTCCCACGGAGCGATAGAAATACGAGTGCATCTTCATCACTGCAGAGCGTCAGAAGACACCTCTAGAAATGGAAAGCTTTCCGTACTCGAAACATCCAGTCGTGTCCGGTCGGAGTTCGCGGGAAAAGAGTCGTCGTCACACGTTCGAAAGACTTGCGTTGCGAGCAGCGGTAAGGAGTGATTGGGAGCACAAGTGCCCATTAGGATTTATGGAGATGCTGTCTCGATATGGGGATGTTCTCTCAGTTATGACTCGCTAGGAATTGATTTCCAATCTACAATCTCTGATTTCATGCATAAATTCCTTCTTTTCCGCTTCTAGAAATGGTCACGTTGATTCGAATTAAGTCGGCAGAAACATACGAACGAGCTGATAAACAACATCGTCATCTCGGACCATCAAAGGGTTTCGTCTGAAAAAGAAAAGACATTAAAACATCTCGCTTAGGAGAGGTTTTATGCGACGGGAAGGATCGGAATGAGGCCGGAAAATGGAGTGCAACAGGTGGAGCATGTTCTTACCATCCCTCATTTCGTCCAACAATGAGGGTTCATTGCGGGTCGCGATCCAGATTAAAATTGGTGCATTTTCATGCCTCAGATGATGTCCGCTCGCCACCGGATTAACACTCACCACGGCGGAGTAACGGCCAGCACTCTGCCACATCCTGCCCGGCAGAAAAGTAAGAAGTCACGGCAAACGGTGTTTCCTTTCTCACGATTTTAAACTATTAAAAATCCATTGCCGAAAAACTTCTTTCTGAATTTCTGAATTTCGCTCGCTCGATTCAATAACTGAATTAATTACATCTGGATTTCAAGCTTTATTTTTTAAAGTTTATTTTTAAAATTATTTATTTTCTTTCTTTGATTAAATGATTTATTTCTTCGCAAAAATTAATTGCAATTTAAAATTCTCGAGTAAACGTTTTACAAAGAAAACCCGAACTTTAAAGATTGTTTTAATCTCGAAATACTTCCGAAAACGTAATAACATTAATAACAACAATACATAATAATAATAATAATAATAATAATAATAATAATAATAATAATAATAATAATAATAATAATAATAATAATAATAATAATAATAATAATAATAATAATAATAATAATAATAATAATAATAATAATAATAATAATAATAATAATAGTAATAATAATAATAATAATAAATAATATTAATAATAGTAAAATTTCTTTAAACAATAAATTCATTTTTCATAAAAAATTTAATGAATCTGCCAAAAATAGGCTTAAAACCTAAAACCAAACATTTCCCTTAGAAATTCAAGCGTCTTGAAGGATTGATTGATTGATTGAAAAATTAAATGATTGATTGAACGGTTAAATGCTTAAATAATTTCGTGATTTATCGATTAAATGATTGCAATTAGACCAGTGGTTTTACATTCGAAGGTCTTTTACTTTTTTCGCGATTTCTGTTTCCATGGAGAAGAAGAATAGAGAGAAGAAGAATAAAGGAATAAGAAAAATAAGAAGAAGAAGAAGAGGAGGAGGAAGAAGAAGAGGAAAAAGAATAAGTTGAAGAGAGTGGATTAAAGAATGCCAAACAAAGCTTTAAGAAGCGAAGTGCTGGTGGTCCAAGGAATTCCAAGGCGTGGTCAAAAAATGGTGGAGGACTTGGAAGTTCTAGGATTTGTGAGAGACGATGAATGGAAAGCATTAGGTCATGTTGGGAGTATTATTTTTGTTTGTGTGTAACTTTAAACCGTGCTTTTAAGTGCAAGTGTTTGCCAATTCGATTGTGTAGTTGTTGGGATTTCGTTTAATCAGAAAAACGCCATCCTTTTCCTACGTGCCATCCAATTATGCATTCACTTAAACATCCATTTAAACATTTTAATCCATCAATTTCTTCATTTTTCAATTTAATTTATAATATTTCCTCCAACAAAATATGCTTTCCTTTGCCCGGAATCGAAGGGCAGATCGGTTGTATGTCAAGGATTGGAGGTCCATGACTTCTTCAAGCGATGCCTGCCGGCAGCTGTTTTATGGTCAGCACGAGCTATTATATTAAACAACATCAAGACGGCCTCTGAAAATGGCTGTACAAGCAAAAGCAATAAAAAGCAAATATATTTATCAAGTGAAACATTTCAAAGCAATGCCGATGTCGATGCCAATATCGAGTAGAAAGAAGGACGGCATTAAGAAAATATAAAGGGAAATCGTGGCTGTTCCATGCTGGAAGCAGTTTCGTTCAAAGAATTTAATTTAAAAACAACAGACTTCCGCTTTGAACGCTCCATGAATCCAATGAATGAGTTTCGAGCAAATATGGCAGCGGACCATTAAGGCTTCTTGCGAATGACGAGCAAAACATCGTCAGTTTTTTTTTTAAATTTATATTTTCCAATTTGGAACAATTTGTGCGAGGTTACAGAACCGAAAGTGCGTTGAAATATCACTCAAAGTTCTGTGCATTAGTTTGATTCTAAAATTCCTAGCAGATACATATATGTTCTCAAACATTTTAAAGTTTGTACCCAAGGTTTGGGTAGAAACTATGAACTGGCAAACATCCTGATCGAATGCTATAAGATTTTTGGCCTAATAAGGTTAAGAAACTGAAAACTGAAGAACAATTGAAGGATTACAAAATACGGAATTTTCAAAATGAATGTCGAGCAACTGCAAATCTGATGGCGTAGGATTTCATAAAAAATAATTAAAAGGAGCTGAAAGCAGGCATGGAGAAGCCTGTGGTAGCCACATACATGTACTGCTGGAGAGTACGATCCGACCTCCGAAATGCCAAAGTGTTCGAGAGAACTCAAATCCAAGATGAAGATGAAGATGAAGAATAGGGATGAAGACGATACTAACAACCACCAAAGGAATGTATGTCGTCAAACTTTAAAAACTTCACGGCACAAGAAGTGTCTGCGTTTGACAAGGAAACATTAGTTTGAGTGGTTGCTGGAATTAATTGCAAGACGGATTCATTCGTCTGACACTTCCGGTTGATTGATTGGTCGTCCATTGATTGATGGATCGTCCGAACAAGCAACCATGGCGATCCCTGAACCCGATTCCCTCCATTCATTATTGATTCCTCAAATAAATATTCATTGGGCAGCTAATGGCATCTCATTCATACTTAATAAGCGCCTACCTACGCAAAGTCTTACGTATGGTATTTTTGTTATTTTCCCAAATAACTTTATAGTTTTTATCCTAGAATTGCATTCGGTAAATTTCATTTAACGTTACTTTATTTCGAACATTGTCTGACTTAGGTTGCATTTCGCTGGCAGTTTCCTGCCCTTAAATATGCACAGAAGGGCACTTTAACCTCGGTCTTGACAGACGGTGACAGTCTTACGTTGAAATCTGAAATAATTACAGCCACTATCGGGCAAATTAAGGAAGGTTCGTGGAGTGCTTTCGAATTTCTCAATGAAGCCGAGTGTGGAGTCTGCCGCACCGGAAGTGAACTGGAGAGATTCCATCTCTGGATTTTCATCTCGCGAGGAGAAGATTTTCTCGCAAACCTTTGTTGTTTAAACAGGAACAATTCGCATCTTTTAACATGTTCGTGACACCCTCTGGAACTAATTGTTCTGTTGTTGTTGTTGTTGTTGTTGTTGATGTTGTTGCTCTCGCGTTGAGAGGTGTTTGGAAAATTAAACTTTATCGACTGTCTTTTTATGAAACATTTCTGATATTTGCTTTAATATTATTATTATTATGATTTAATATAATCTACAGTATAATAAATCCTTTTGCTTGTGATAATATTATATTTACATTCAAATAAAAATTAATTAGATTAAAATAAGCAAAAACTATCAAAGAATTATTGACCAATCTGTTTATATTTCTGTTTTACTTGAAAGCACACTCATTAAGGACTTGCGTTCAATGCTTGCATGTATTTTACAGTTGTCTCCCTTTGGTAATGAGATTATTATAGCCATCGTCATCAACGTCGTCATCATCATTACCATCATCATCAACATTATCGTCATCATCATCATCATCAACATTATCGTCATCATCATCATCACCAGCATCATCGACTTCATCATCGTCCTCGTCATCAACGTAGAAGTTTTGTTTTTTTTTTTTTAAATTTAGATTAAGGTCGTCCTTTAATCTTTAAAAATGTTTTAAAGTGAATTAAATAATTTAATAAATTTAATAAAACGTTTCAATTGTGCTGATGTAATCACAGACAACGTATGCTTCAGCGATGACAGGCTCGTGAAATATGCAAAGCTTAATTCTACTAATGTTTCTAATTCATCTGATGATACTATAGACATTTTATTCAATATTATTATTATTAATATTATTATTAATATTATTATTAATATTATTATTAATATTATTATTATTATTATTATTATTATTATTATTGTTCTTGAAAGAATTGGTTGCAGTTCATTTCTATCTGCTTGACTCGTCAATCAGAAATTTTCAATCACTTCTGATTGATTGAAATATTGATAATACTTCACAATAATTTAAGTATTATTTTTTTTTACAAGTTTTTTAATATGTTAATTAATATCTTATTATTTTCATTTTTTAACATTTCGACAGTAAAATGAGTACATAAATGTATGGCTTTGAGAAAATTAATTTGAAATAATCAAACAAATAACCAAATGAGGTAATGTGTTTTGCACGTACTTTTCGAAATAGGATTCGAGCAGTTTAAAACAACAACAACAACAACTTAAAATAACAAATTAACTGCTGAATTGTTTTAAAAAAATCAGAGAAATTCACGTCTTAAAGTTTAAAATGCATTTTTAAAGGTCATTTTAAGTTATTGTTTCAAGAAATCCCATTATTTTTGTAATACTTGACAGCATCAAAATATCCTTGTTTTGCATTTTGATTCCTTCTTGAATCTGTTCTTGCAATTTTAAAGCCCTACTTGGTCACCTCGTTATAATGTTATGCCACTTTTACGCTCCCTTTTTCCATCCATTTAAACATTCCTCACCATCTGTTTTCCCACATTTTTCCATTTAATTTCTAATAATTCCTCAAAAATAAAAATCGACATTAAATTATTTATTTATTTATTTATTTACAGGAAGGAATGTTTAAAATAAATAAATAAATTCTATTTTCATATCGAACGTCCACTTTCGATTCCTTTGATTAACGTTTATTGCGATTCAGAAATATCGTTTGTAGTAAAAATCGTAAATAGATAAAAGATTATTTTAATAAACAAATAATATTTTCCGTTATCTTCCGTTTAATTTTCACCGTAGTTACGAGAAAAACTGATGCCAGTCTATGAATCGTTTCATCTTAATGTACTTTGACGTAGACGATTGATATTTGAAATAAATATTTCGATTGAAAGCATCGCAGTTTCAATCACAGCTACGTTTCAATCACAGTTTCAATCACAGCCACCAACCTTTCAAGCGGAAAGAGAAAAGGAGGAAAAAATAAATGCAATTCATTTGCTTGTCTCGAGATTAGCTCAACCCCAATGTGTTTAAAGCTTCTGTCACGTGTTCAGATCAGAACCGTCGCCATCTTCATTTTCATCGTCATCGTCGTCATCATCACCGGTAGTTGCTGTGGTTGCTGCTGTTGTTGTTCTTGTGTTTGTCGGAAAGATGCCTCAAAACATAAACTTCCAGATCCGCACGGCTACTGAAGTGAGCGCAGAGCATGGAGACACTCCGCTTGAGGGTTTTCCTCCGTCCATCCATCCATCCATTCAACCATCCATCCATCCATCCGAGCGAATTACCATCAACTGTCATTTATCCATCCTTCCTCCTATTAATCAAGGAAGCAATTCATCCATCTATTTCTCCAACTATCCGTGGATTTTTAACCAAACCTTTCATTCTCGTATAATTCATTCAACTCAACTAAACACCATCGATCTTCCCTGAGAATCCTTTCTTCTTTCCATCCGTCCATCTGTCCATCTGTCCATCCATCCATCCGTCCATCCGTCCATCCGTCCGTCCGTCCGTCCATCCATCCAATCACAGTCCGTATTGATGACGTCATTCAAGATTTCTAATGACTTTATATCTTCAACTGTGAAAGTTACGAGCGGTGAATTACTTCAATTTGTGAATTTTATTTCTTTCGGGGGCTCCTGCACCCACGACCGGGGTCCCCCTCGGTTGGAAATTCCCATAACGTGCTCGTTACTGAAGTTGTAAGTATCAGCCTACGTCACTCGGACCAATGAGTTTCACTTCAGCGAGAACATGGACGCCATTTTTATTCAATATTTATGTTCCTCTACTTTATATTCACCTTCGTGTAATAGTTACAGGCGTAATATTTATGACGTCATAATAATAATAATAATATTATAATTATAACAATAATAATATTATTATTATTATATTAACAACAATAATAATGGTTATCTAGTTAATTGATTTTTACCATTGACTTCCATACTTTGGCGCAATTTGATTGAACCGTCCATAGAAATGTTGAAAGGTATTTTGTACATAATTTTGACGTAAAATATTAAATATTCATTATATAACCCGTGTCGATTAAATATTTGAGCCGGATAAAATTGTGAAATTGTTTGTTGTTGTTAAGGTTGCAGTCACAACATTGTTGTAACAACATTGTTGTCGCATGTGGTTGGAAACTTCCAAGAAAAATTTGAGATCGTTTCTGATGTTTTTTTTTTAGAAACATTTTGATCGTTTACGGCGATGGTGAAATGGATGTTGGTGACGGTGATGATGACGAAGACGATGATGATGATTATAACGATAGCGGTGATGAGGACGATGATGATGATGACGACGACGATGGCTACGACAATGGTGACGGTCATGATGATGATGATGATGTCGGAGGTGATGGTAATGATGATATATATTGGCAGCCGTCAATTCCACAGATGGACAATATTTCCAGAATGAATTGTCATTCAACCTCTTTCGTTCACCTGATCTTCCAGTCATCATTCCACGTTTTGAGATGAAGATGACGACGATGAGGAGGGTGTTTGTTAGGACGAGATATTGATAGAATTGGGAGAGGAATTAATATCCGTCCACGCTAACCATTGTAGGCATGTATGACGTCATTAAACTCAGAATAATAATAATAATAATAAGAAAGATTATAATGATAATAATAATAATAATAATAATAGTAATAATAATAATAATAATAATAATAACAATAATAATAATATAACATTACATCTGAGACTATGAGCATTATGGCCATCCGTCCAAGAGCTTATAACAAGCAATTGACTATGAAGACCCTCGAATGAGTAAGAAATGTGTATTCGTTTGGCAGGCATTTCGCTGACTTCCGGGAAAAGAAATAATTTTATCCTCGGGCCACAACAGGGGACGATAATAGATGCGTCACGCATCACGGCCTTTGATTTCTTGCGCCTCCTCTTTCTGTCTAAATCTCTTTTTGTTTTATTTTGTTTTTAGGTAAAAACTCAAACGTATGTTCTCCGCTGGAAGCAATCACTCGACGTCATAATTATAATTACGTATAAATTAATCGATTTATTTTGCATTAATTAATTAATTATTTAATTTATTAATGTATTAATTCCTGTCACGGTGACGTCACATCCTTCAAACCTTTTCCCGCCTCCACGTCAGACGTATTTAATCTTGAAAAGCTCTCAATTGATGCGTGCATTATGCGGAATAAATTTCCATTCCTCTCCAGATAGAGACGGATGTCTTGGAAATGCATTTCAAATTTTCCTGGAAAAAAATGTCGCCGGAATAAATTCCAGGTGTTCGTCGTACGCGAGGACATCTGAAATTCCAGCGTCAAAAGATCGAATTCCAGGCGCGATTAAAATGTTTGTCGTCGATTGAATTGATTCCATGTGCTCAACTGACACCTTCACCGGTGTTGGATCAACCAAAGATTCAACCAAGGATTCAACCAAAGATTCAACCAAGGATTCAACCAAGGATTCAACCAAGGATTCAACCAAGGATTCAACCAAAGATTCAACCAAGGATTCAACCAAAGATTCAACCAAGGATTCAACCAAAGATTCAACCAAGAATTCAACCAAAGATTCGACCAAGAATTCAACCAAATATTCAACCAAAGGATCAATTAGAGGATCAGCCAGAGAGTCTGGTCGAACGTTCTGAAATATTCAAAGCGTCCACGATGCTCTGAGCGAATATTGGACTGATTAATGCAACGTATTTGTCTGGAGAAATTCAACAGGAAACATCGGAAGCATGGAAACAGCTCTCATGGGAACCGCTGAGTCCTAACGAGGCCTGGAAAACTTTAAGGATGCAGTTTCAGAAAATTCCTTTCCATGAACTTCCAGGCCCGTCTTCACTTTATTTTTCGACAGCGCTTTATCGATTATTCAATCCCAGCTCTTCTCCCGTCCATCCGTTCATCCATCCGTTCATCCATCCATCCATCCATCCATCCATCCGTTCATCCATCCATCTGTCCATCCGTCCATCCATCCATCCATCCATCCGTCCGTCCATCCGTCCGTCCATCCATCCGTCCGTCCATCCATCCATTCCACTCCTTTGATTGTTTTCATCCATCCATCCACCCCTTCTTTCCATCGGAATGCATGTTTGAGTGGAGGTTATGAGACTCCAGCTGCAACGTTTCAATGCATTTTCGCGAATTCTTCCTCGAGGTGGAATCTGGAGAAAGATGGAATTTAAAAACTTCATTTTGTTGCTCAACATCGAACAAACTCCGCCAACTTTCTGCCAACCATTAAAGTAGTCGCTCAACTCAGATTGAACAACTCGGGTTGAACAATCAATCAGATTGAACAATCAGGTTGAACAATCAGGTTGAACATTGAAGATGAACATTTTCTCCTGGAAGCATAAAACTTTACGTCTGCCACGAAATTTCCAATTTTTGTTCGCGCCACTCGCGCCTCTTCTCACCGCAGAAGAGGAATTTTAACGTCTTTTGGCGCCAAGGATCCCGGGCACCTGCGTTAATGTATCCGCATATAATATATATATATATATGCATATATTCATATATTCATATATGTTGCATATACAACATATACACGTGCATGGATGCACGGAAATTATGGGCTCCACAGGGTGTGAAAGAAAAAAAAAGCCCATTTGAATACTCGTAAAAGTAAGTTTCGGTAGGCTTTTTAATTTCTGACTTTTTACGAAACATTTAAGCACAAATGTCATGCAAATCCCGAACAATTAAAGCAAAATAATTTATTCCTGACGCCGAATGGAAAATGCAGTCCTTAACGACGGAAGGAAGCACAAAAGAGTTGAAATAAATCAGAATATAAATCACAATAACTTCGAAGTCCTGAGCACAGGTGAAGTTGAAGCAAACGTGTTGCCTTTGTATCGCCTGAAGTGACAGCTTCTCTGGTCTTTTGTGGCCACGAATCGTTCCAAGAGCAAGGCATCCCTAATGGACGCTTGCATGACCTTACATAAGTGGAAATCCGATGCTGCAGAGTGACAAGGGGATTTTTTTTTAATTTCTCAAAAAAATAAAAATAAAAATAAAAAATTGGAAATGAAATGAAATGGAACTAATTACTTTGAATTTCCTAGGCAGGAACTTCGAATCAGTCACTCGTGAGATTGAGAAATAATTTCAGAATATTAAAATTTAAAAAAAAAAGTATTATTAAACTTTTCGAATTTTTTAAAAAATTTAAATCTTTAACAAACAATTTATCAAAATAAATAAATAAATAAACAAACGAACGAATAATTATTTGAAATAACAATTTTATTACGAGCAAAGAAAAATAAAAATAAAAACAACAACATGCATTTAAATCCACTTTTCAATAAACTATTGTGACCAAACAGACGGTCATGATGATGATGATGATCACAATAACATGGCAATTCATTCGCGAAATATTTCATATTTGATTCAAAATCACCATAAATCGGCCCGGAGTGGCAGACGATTTGAAAACGTCGAAAATCCGAAAGAACGAAGGAAGGAACAGCGGAGGAGATGTTTATTTGATTTTTGTTCCGAGGAAAAAAATTAAATAAACCACGGAAAATGGCGGATAAATGCATTGACATTTTCAAAATGCATTCACATGTTCCACGGTTTGGCAACAATTTATTATTATTATTATTATTATTATTATTATTAATGTTGTTTTTGTTGTTATTATGTTAATATCAATATTATTTTTGTTTCAATGTATGACATGGTTTATGTTGTGGATAATGTAATTCAAGACACAACAATTTATATTTAATATTAATTATTATTTCCAAACGTAAATGTCTTCTTCAGTGATGTTGTATAATATAATATATATAGTTTAACTATATATATATATATATATATATATATATTTTTTAATTTTTTATATTTTTTTTAAATATATTAATATATAAAATATTTTCCTGCTTTTCTTTAACAATAGTTTCCCAAATCAGACGTTTTTTTTTTCGCGAAAAGAAATCTGCATTTAATTAAATTAAAAAATAAATAAATAAAAAAAAACACTTTGAATTAAAAATAATTTTAAAGAAATAAAATAAAATTTAATTTTAAAAAAACTTCAAAAGAATTATAAGCCGTTTAAATAATTTATTGTTGGTTTTTTTTTAAATGATTGAAAATCAATTAACAATTAACAAAACTAAATTCTGGATTTCCCAGGCACGTGAGTCACCTGTTGACAAACAAAGACGTTGCTGAGAACAGGAAGCACTTGTAAAGAAATGCTTTGACATTCGATGCACTCAAAAGTACTTGCAGTGGATTTGACGGACGTTTGTAAACTTTTTTCCACCCTCGAGACTTTCATTTTATTCGAGCGTCCGACTTTGGCATGGCAACCGTCGCCACGGCAACGGTTGGAGTCCACGTGTTCCACCCCCAATTGGGTGCTAACGACTCCAGGAGAATGAGTCGCTGGGATGGAATGGAACTGCTTGCGAGGAGATGATGATGATGATGATGATGGAAAATATTTTTAATCAAAGAATTTCATTCAATCGAGAAATATAAAAATATAAAAAAACAAACAAAACACAGAGAAACACGACAGGATTAACAAGAAATTCTAAGAAAACTGAATTAAGGTGGAGAATTATGAAATAATAATAAATATAATCATAAAAATAATGTTGATAGTATTAGTAGTGGTATATAACAATAACTACAACTACAACAACAATAATAATAATAATGATAATAAAGATAATGATAATAATAATGATAATAACACTGTGGATAAATGTAAAAGAATGAAGAGCTACCGGCATGAATTGATGTCCACATCAGCAACAAATGTCTTTTGATGGATCACGTCAAGACGTGGTGTCATGGGTAATGTGAACGATGGAGTCCAAACGCACTTCATTTATGTAGCGCTACGCGGTCAGGTGCGTAGCTTGAACTGCCAACGCGTTGCCCTAACACGATGAACTAACTTGCTAATCCAGCAATGAGACCCCATTCAGTTCATGACCTGGTTTCTGGAGTAACATTGTACACGGAACATCGTGCTATCCGGAATAACGAGGCATATGAAACGTTATGAAGAATTCTATCATTTACAAAAGAAGAAAAGAAAACTGATTTTATGGCTCAACAAAAGATGGCGTGGTTAATATTTAATATTTATCATTTAATAAACGTTGGTGATAATATAATAATAATAATAACCGTAAATCTAACAAACAAATACAAAACAATAAATTAACTTCATGTAAATAATAATATTAATAATAATAATAATAATAATAATAATAATAATAATAACTGAATTTAATGGAACCGTAACGTAATTATAATAAATAAGTTTTTGTTGTTTTTTTTTGTAACGCCAGGCTACAACGTTCTGATGGCTTTCTCAGAAAATCAGCTATCAGCAGCATGACAAACATAGTGTACAAACATTGTTATCGAGGTCGTCTTCATCGTCATCGTCCTCCTCCTCTTCCTCCTCCTCATCATCATCGTCGTCGTCGTCACGTCATCGTCGTCGTCATATTACTATGAAAACGGTCACCAGCAATGTCCCTGACATTGTCCCTGACATGTTAATTACCAACATCGTCGTCATCGTCATCAGGATCTGATCTTTATCGCGCTGGAAAGATCAGGTCATCATCTTCATGCGAGACTCTCAATCTGAGCGCACCACGTTGATCTTTACGACAGGATTAACAACGACTTCCGGCAAATATTAAAAAAAAAACAACAGAATTTTTTTTTTCATAAAATAAAAAAAAATGTGGAAGAGCAAAAAACAAATGAAAGACATTTAAAGACGTTAAATCGTACGTACAGTCGCGTGGAGCCAAAGAAACTTTCCGTGAGCCTTCAGTTTATAACCGCATTCAATGCGGGGTACGGGTCGGGATTAAGCAGATGCAAGCGTCCAACGTTGAAATGCGATTGAAGGATCAATCACTTCCTTCTTCAATCACTCCCAGCAGTT